>OZ005653.1:319759791-319802791 GCA_963930645.1 Salticus scenicus | reverse complement strand
GTTATTAATTTTTCCCATAATGTAAAAGTAAAAGATGTATGTGAATTAAAAGAAATTTCTTAGTTATTGTTCAGGATTAATGAACACCTCAAAGTAATTTCTACTAACTGTTAAAAAAATCTTCGTCAAGTGTGTATAAGTCTTCTACATTTTGAACACTAAATTAACACCTTTGTTTTGACTTTATAATTTAATATAATGAAGAATAACTTATACTATTACTGGAAAATAAATCGTTTTGTTATTTTTGTTAATTCATTAACTGAATAATTAACTATTGTAAGCTTAAGGGGGTCCGGGACACCAAAATTGACCAAAAAAAGAAATTATTTTGTATATTCTTTAAAAAAAACAAAAACTTCACACTTTTCTGAATCGACTGCCGCAAAGCGCATGTTTTTCCGGCAAGCAGTTAAAAAGATATAGCATTGTCTGTATTATTATTATTATTATTATTAATGCTATTTTTCTAATTGTTGGAAACAGAATTTACCCTGACAAATAATCGCCTTTATCATTTTAGCTAAAATGTCAAAAAAGTATTTTAGTGTTTTCTTTTCTTTCTGTTTTATAGTTGGTGTGTGTGTGGAAGGGGGGGGGGGTTTCATACATTTCAATACTTTGAAAAATCTAAAATTAAGCATTTTACAAAATACAGTTTAAACCTTGGTTGTAAATATTGAACTTCAGTTTACTTCTATATCTATTGCAATATCGTTTGTCTGTATAGATATGAATATTGGATGAAATTGTTATATTCTATTTTATGCAGTATTAAATATATCATCAAATTTTATTAATTTAAAATTCAAAACTGCCATATCAACTTTGTACAGATTAAAATATATGATAAACTGCATAAATATGTCTGTTTTGAAGCAGATTTTTTAAAACCTGAATTCCTAAAGCTTATGTGCAAAATTTCAGCCATTTATCTCAGAATGGAATTTTTCATGATTTCTAAACTTTAAAAAGTTATTCCTAAAATTCCCTCTGAGATGCATGGCTGAAATTTTGCACATAAGTTCTGTAGTGTATTTTTAATAAATTATCTTCGGGATTTTTAATTAGGAGCAAAAATATTTTGGTAATCCATGTCGAGCCAAACATTATACATGAAATAAGTACTTTTTTCGAATTAAAATTAATATTTAAAAAATTTATTATTATAATGAGAAATCCTGAAGACAAATTGAAGATAAATCTTTTCTGTATATAAGGGTGAAAAAAGTTTGTAAATTGAACCATTAGTTCATGAGATATAACAAATTTAAAATTTATCAAAAATTAAAAATTTATAAAATTTTATTTATTTTTTTTTTTAAAGATTATTTCTTGCTAAAATTCATCGTCAATTAAGCTTCAATTTTAGAAAAAATAATTACTGCAATTCCTCAATAAATAAATAAATAAATAAATAATATTAGTGTCCCAGACCCCCCTTAAAACGCTACAATATCTACAACAATGCCTAAGTAATTCAATTCGTCCATAAACCATCCACATTTTTGAACTTGTATGTCAACTATTGCTTCTAAACCTGATTGTATTTCTTTCATTTATTCGACCATATAATTCATGCCAGCCGTGTCAGTATTTGAATATAGTATTCTCTTTACTATATTTGAACAGCTAGTTGAAGGCAATCTGATGCAAATTATTACGAAATTCGAAGCTGTTAATAATTTGCGCTTTTTTTTTCTCTCTTTATATAGCACAATCTGCTTGCAAAATAGTTTTGCATTCAATTTTGTCACGCTTACTGTTTGTTCTATAGAAAGATCAATCAAAAATATGTTTTTTTTTTTTTTTTTTTTTTTTTTTTTTTTCTTCTAAACATTTCTTCAAGCTTAACTTGTTTCTTAGATTAAATACCATAAGATTTAACTTTTAAAAGAATTCTTTTTTTTTGAGAACTCTTAGCCTTTTCTGAATTATTTATTTATTTATTTAATAACAATCGTACTTTTTTCATAAACGTTGATGCGATACAGCTCCCCTACAGAAAAATGCCTGATTTTGTTTCGCTTGTCTGGTCCATGAAAAAATTTGTCTTAGCTTTATGAATCTGATTTATTTGGAGATTTTTTTATTTTTAGAGCCCTTGCTTTATAATGGAGGACTTGAACTCGTGCAAATCTTTGCTACGTATGTTCTGTTTTGTGATAATTACAAATAACTGATATTATGGAGGGAAAAATGTTAGAGTTCTACGAAAATTTATCTTTTTAATATCGTACATATTCGCCCCAAATAGTGACTTTTGTCTACTAAAATAAACAAATGGTATTAGTTTGAATATTCAAATTTAAAAGAAACTTTTTTTTTTTCATATGCAAAGCATTTACTTTTTTTTTTTTTCGATGCGGCATAAAAAAAGGAAACATTTAAATATGCAAAGATAAAACAAATAAAATATAATTTTAAAATAAAAATAATCTAGAAAAATTCTATTCCATTTTCCCAATTATGTAACATTAACGTTTGTTAAAATAAATTTAAATTAGATACGCAGTTAAATAAACAAAATGGAGAATCCTAAAAAAAATGTGAAATATTTTCAGTAAATGTACAGAAACTTTTTAGAACGTATTTATTCTCAAATTGTGTGTCGTTTAATGAAATTTAAAGCATCGAAATATTTTGGGGCATTTTTGTAAAAGAACTATAAAATGACAATCTCACAATCTCAAATATTTATTTATTTTTTTAATGTTTTAAATTGTTTAACATTAGTAAGGCGAACATTAGATACTTTGAACTTACAAACCAAACAATAACAGATACCGACCAAAAATTTATTCTTCGATGGAGGATCTTTAAACTTATTTTAAAAACCTATTTAAAAGCTAGTAAAAAAAAAAAAAAAAATTAGTAAATGCATATATGATATGTAAGTGTAGAAAACAAACTGGAATGTTTTTTAACATACCACATCTCTTCTGCTGTATTGCTACAAATTTCGATAAATTTCTACTGACATATGAAAGCATTATTACATGTGTCCCCGGGCGTATTTGCACCAGGCATGAAAACTAACGACCTGTTATCAGAAATACTCTCTCCACCGACCATATTGCCCTTCCCCTTAAAAATTATTAATATGTTTTTATAAAGTTAAACATTATAAATTTTTATATTAATAGTTCGCTTCATTTAGAAAATTGTACTGCATTTAAGATGTTTGATATCCCAGTACGTTAATTATTTTAAGATCAATAAAGAAAATCAAGTGGTACAATTTCGCATTTTAAAGCTTAAAAACAGTTTAAAAAAAAATAATAATGATAATCAGTTTTTTAAAAACGAGGCATAATTTAACGGTCATAAATTTTCCGAATGTGAAAACAAAATTTAACTAGTATGTTGTGGCCACCACATGACTTTCTTCTATATATTTTCCTATACAAATTCACTCAGTAAAAATAATTTATTAAAATTATTATTTAAAAAAATTATCTTCCATAATAATGCAGACGATTTCCATATTAGAGAAGTAGTATAGCACTAAAAAAAAAAAAAAAAAAATTACTGTCAATATTACATAATTTTTTTTGGGGGGGGGGAGGGGGGTTAAAAATGAAAAAAATCGATAACTTTATTTTAAATCGATGGTTCAACCATTCTTTTTAAAGGTATTGGCGAGCTCTTTTGAAAGATAACCATCATGAAAATTTACTCCCCTCGAGGGGGGACCTTCCCCCCAAAGCGGGTGGCGAGGCTCCTACACATACAAAAGATTTTTCCCAGTTGACTATCTCTATTATAAATAATTCTTGTAAATTTCATAATGATTACTAAAAAATAATTCTCTTTATGCACATTTATACAAAATTTTGTCCTATATCACAGTGTTAAAAATTTAGAAAAAAGCGGGATGGGAACGCAACCTGTAAAATTTTTACCAAAATTAATAGGCACTAATTTATGTCAAGGTGCAACTACATACCAATTTGTATGAAATTCTGCGCAGTAGTTCCTGAGATGCAGTTGCCACAAAATTTTGTCACACACACACAGACAGACAGACATTTTCTAAAAATGGTCAAATTGTGTTCTACAGCTCTCAAAACGTGTAAATCTATCAAAAACCCGAGGTCGGAAATTTTTACGAATTCAATACTTTCTTCTATTGAATATAGAAGAAAGTAAAAATTGGTATTACACAATGAGCTGTAACAGGAATTATTTTCCCGTTGGTTAACTTGTGATTTTGATTACTGTGAGGCTATACTTTTCAAACGATATTGCTTTTAATTTTCTTTCTTAATCTTATTAAAAAAAGATTAAAAATGTACAGGAAATTTTAGTGTAGATAGATCTTTTTTCCATCCATCATCATGTGAGTCATCATTCATAAAATCATGTGATTTAAATCTTTATATGAGTCCACATACACTCTTTGTACAAAAAGTAGCAAAGATAGGCACCTAAAATGCTATTAAAGTTGTTGTATAAACAACTGTTTCTCATTCGGCATAATTTTTCCTAGTATTAATAGAACTCAAGATTAGGTTTAGAGCATGACAGGTGTTTAGTTAGGTATTTCAATGCATCTATTTATAGCTAATTTAAATAGGTACGTGGATACATTTCCTTACAAATGACCTTTCATCTGAAGATACAAGCAGCTGGGCTTGAGGTAAGACAAAAATATGCCACGCACACATTTGTTTTTCTCAAGATGTATTTGAACATGTTCATATATTCTTCACTTATTCAAATGATAAGTAACAGGTTTTTTTTTCTTTTTCTTTTCTTTTTTTTTTTTTTTTTTTTTTTTTAAATACATTTATTGATTAAGTCACAGCATTATATGTGGGAATAAACCAGATAACCGACATATTTCGAAATATTTTAAACTAATTTTGAAATTTAGAAATCAAAATTTATGTAAGAATCACCTCACAAGATTGTGATGGCATGTCTCTGGACCACCTTTAGGGGTGTGGCCGAGACCATCGCCAATTGCCCATCTGCGCAGCACTAGTGCGACGTAAAACCCAACCATCCATCTATCCATCCACAAGAAAAGATTCATTTAATCTAAAATTTTAGAAACTATACATAATTTTTAAAATACCTTCAAAAATATATATAATTAGTAAAAAATCTTAAATTTATTTAAAAATCTTTTTTAAATTTTCCATTCCTATATGTAATGCAAATTTAATACACAGTCATAGTAAAAAGGCACTCCTCAACTAATTTCACCGTAAATTAAAGTAGAAAATAGGCTGGAGCCGATCGATTGATAATAATATCTATTTATTAATGCAATAGTTAAATTTTGCTTAGGGGGTCGTCTACATATTTAGTATGAACTTCATTTTTTTTTTTTTTTTTTTTTTTCAAATGATAACTTTTATTTTCGATTCCATATTTAAATTCCTGAGACCAACACTATTAAAAATTTCAACAGAAAACTCTGTGTAATCTATTATCTTAAGTCTTACATAAAATTACAGACAAACATGAACAGAGATGTTAAAAAACATATTTTATACATTCACTTTAATGACTAATATTCATTTAATTAATTATTGCTGAGAATATATTTTGGACTTGGAATGCTTCTTCTAAAGTAGAAACAGTCATTTTTATTTTTAATTAAAAAATTAATAATAAAATCAGGTAAAAATACAGAATAAGACTGAGAATCTCGATTATTCACTTTTAACTAAGAAATACTGTAAATTTACAGAGACTCTGGATAAATATTTACATTAAATTTACAAAAATTTTTAACAGTGAAGAAGGGCTGTTTGGAGAAAGGGATAGTTTCTATACTTTTAATAAACTCTTAGTAGAGTTACAAACGAAAATAAATTACGGGTACTTCCTTTTTCCATACACTTCTCCATTTCGAGAAAAATAAAGTTAATTCTCCACATGTTATTGAAAATACTAATCTCAACATTGAAAGTCCATCCTTTGTCAACACTAGTTGTTTAACCAGTACCCAAGAGAGTTGTCAAACTTTGTTATCGACAGCTATGGTTCTTGTAAAATCAAATACTGGAAGGTTTGTGCCATGTAGAGTCATGGTGGATTCAGGAAGTCAAAAATCATTAATTTCCAGCTCTTGTGCTAAAAAATTAGGTTTACCTATGAAAACCACAAATCATAGAATCTCGGGTGTAAATAATATTGTTGCAGAAACTGCTCTTTTTGAAGTTAATATTATTTTAAAGTCTTATTATAGTAATGAAATCTTTGATGTGAATGCTTTAATAGTAAATAATGTTACGGTAAATCTTCCTAATTTTGTTGTTCGAAAATCTTCATGGCCTCATTTGGAAGGTCTATCTTTAGCAGATCCTAAATTTTATGTTTCGAATCCAGTTGAAATTTTGCTTGGTGCAGATTTATTTCCCTTAATAATTTTAGGGCAATCTATTCTGGGTCCTAAAGGTACTCCATGTGCTTTAAATTCCAAATTGGGATGGTTACTCTCGGGTGTCATACATGTAAACAATTTTCAGCATTCTAAAACTGTCCTTTAGTTGCCATGCTACAGCTCAGTTAACTTATGATCTTCAGAAATTTTGGGAAATTGAGTTCCTTCCTGATGCAACACCAATTCACAGTTCTGAAGAAAAATACACTAAAACTGTTAGACGAATTCAGTCTGGAAGGTACATGGTGGATCTTCCCTTTAAAGAAGTTCCAAATTTAGGTGACTCACAATCAAATGCTTTAAAACGGTTTTATTTGTTAGAATCCAAACTTAATAAAAATCATGAGCTTAAGGAGCAATACCATGCCTTTATGCAAGAATATATTGACTTACATCATATGGAACCAGTCCCAAATTCTGAAATTGATTCTAAAGATTATTTTTACATGCCTCATCATGGGGTTTTGAAAGAAGATAGTACAACTACTAAATTGAGGGTGGTATTTGATGCCTCGGCTAAAGGAACATCAGGCCACTCTTTAAACGACTTTCTTGAAATAGGTCCAAAGTTGCAACCAGATTTGTTTAAACTTCTTCTTAAGTTTAGAACATATTCCATAGCCTTAACCGGAGACATCGCCAAAATGTACAGACAGATATTGGTAAACCCCAAGCATGTTGACTTTCAGCGAATCTTTTGGCGATTCCAGCCACATGAATCTATTGCGAGTTTCAGATTATTGACTGTAACATATGGCACCGCCTGTGCCCCATTCCTGGCTATAAGGACATTGCACGAACTAGCCAAAGATTATAGTTCAGAATTTCCTATTGCTGCGCAGTCAATTTTCGAGAACTTTTATGTGGATGATTATCTTGGTGGGTCGCATTCAATTGATGCAGCAAAACAATTGGTCAAAGACCTAAATCACGTTGTAAATCAAGGAAGCTTTACACTTAGAAAATGGGCTTCCAATGTACCCGCAGTCATTGAAAATCTACCAGAAGATCTTAAATCCACTAGGCAAAATGTAAAATTTTCCGAAGATTCCTCCCAAAAAATCTTAGGCCTTGTTTGGAATTCGGCAGAAGAGTTATTGAAAATTCATTTGAATGGCGTCAAATCGGTGCATACCAAGCGAGAATTGCTATCAATGATAGCTCAAATCTTTGATCCTTTTGGGATTCTAGCTCCAACCACGATCATGTTAAAAATCATGATGCAAGAGCTTTGGAAAGATAAGTGAGCTTGGGATGATCAAATCCCAGATTCCATTTTGAAAACTTGGCAAGAATTTAATTCTCAAATTGAACTCTTAAAGTCCATTGGCATACCAAGATATCTGAACTGTGAAACATCTCCAGAGAACCACATAGAGATCCATGGTTTTTGTGATGGATCTGGCAAGGCCTACGCTGCAGTGGTATACCTTCGGGCAATATCTTCTCTAGGTGAGATTTCAGTTAACTTTGTCGCTGCAAAAACTAGAGTTAATCCTTTAAAACATGTCACGCTTCCCAGAATTGAGTTATGTGCTGCATTCTTGCTTGCACAATTAAGTTCCACAATATTAGAATCTTTAACCTTTAATGTAAATAAAATTTATTTGTGGTCCGATTCACAAATTGCTTTAAATTGGATTGAATCTCCTCCAACCAAAGGAAATCAGTTCGTAACAAATCGAGCAAACAAAATCAAATCACTTGTCCCACAAGCAGTGTGGACTTACGTTGAGAGTTCGTCAAATCCGGCAGACTGTGCCTCAAGAGGCATTCTACCGAAGAATCTTTTGCATCACAAATTGTGGTGGCTTGGGCCTGAATGGCTTAGTGCTAGTGTCAAGTTACCATTATTCCTAGTCAAATCTTCAAATGTTAAGTCAAAAATTTCTGAAGAAAATTTAAGTCATGTTGCAACATCTAGTCATAAAGCCTTTCCTGATTTTCTACTCAAATTCTCTTCTTTTTCAAAACTTTGCAGAATCCTTGCATTGTGTTTGAGATTCATTTATAACATTCGTAGTTGTAATCGTAATTCTAGACGCATTGGACTTGTCAGTACGCCTGAAGTTTCAAGTGCTATTACACATATTCTTAAATTGATTCAGGAACAAGAGTTTTCGGTAGAACTGAATTTGTTCAGGAAAAATCAACCTTTACCAACCAACAACAAATATTTATCCTTAAATATATTTCTAGATGACCAAGGTTTAATCAGAGTTGGCGGACGGTTGTCCATACATCAGTCACTTAATCAAGATCAGAAATATCCAGTGCTTTTATCGAGAAATCATTTCATTACAAAATTAATTGTTGAGCAATATCATAAAAAACACTTTCATGCTGGTGCACAACTGATTCTTTCCCTAATTAGACAAAAGTACTGGATACTAAATGGTCGCTCTTACATTCGTCGAATTCTAAATGAATGTATTTTGTGCAAACGTTTAAAGAAACAAACTTGCCAACAAATTATGGGTGAGTTGCCAGTCGAACGTATAACTCCAACTCGACCTTTTTGAAAGGTGGGACTAGATTTTGCTGGCCCACTCATCACTAAACCAAATGTGCCTAGATCTAAAGTTAAATTGAAGTCATATATTTGTGTTTTTGTCTGCATGTGCACAAAAGCGGTGCACCTAGAAGCTGTTTCAGATTTATCTTCATCAGCTTTCTTAGCATCCCTAAAACGATTTGTTTCTAGAAGAGGATTGCCATCAGACATATTCAGTGACAACGGAAAAAATTTCAGGGGAGTTGCTAACTATCTTAAGCAATTATTTCGAATCATTCGTTCTGAAAATGTTCAAAATTTTGCTACCAGCAACTTCATCAATTGGCACTTTATCCCACCATATTCCCCCCATTTCGGTGGACTGTGGGAAGCTGCTGTTAAATTGACAAAAAGTCATCTAATTAAAGCTTGTAAGGCTACCATTCTAAATTTTGAAGAGCTTACTACTCTTTTATGTCAAATAGAAGCCTGCTTAAATTCCAGACCATTAACGCCACTTTCTTCAGATCCATCCGATGTTAGAGCCCTCACTCCCGGACATTTCCTGATAGGAGTTCCACTCCTTGAGATTCCTGAAAGTGGAAATTCACCAAATCTCACTTTATCTTCTCGTTGGACTCTAATCCAGCGAATGAAGCAAGACTTCTGGAAGCGATGGTCTAGAGACTATCTACATCACCTGCAGAATCGACCTAAATGGTTCACTCCACGAACTGATCTTCAAATTGGGGACTTGGTTGCTATTCATGATTCACAATCTATTCCTCTTCAGTGGAAGCTGGGTAGAATTATTCGTACCTATCCAGGACCTGATAATAGAGTTCGTGTAGTCAGCATTTGGACTCAGAGTGGTGAAATTCAACGCCCTATTGCTAAAGTGACAATCCTTCTCCCGGTGGGGGAGAATGTTCAGAATTCTAATAACTCTGAATTTTGACAATAGATGGCAGCACTATGCAATTTTATGACTCTTTAGAATATAAAGCATTGATTAAATTCATTCTTTTTATTGATATTTTAATGTGTTTTAAACGCTAAATTAATTCTTTTTTCTTTTATTATTGTTTATTTTATTCATGTTTTCAATTGATTGTTAGTTATACTTTAAATAATTCTTTTCAATTTGCTGTGAACCGTTCTACTTTTCTGTGGTTCTATTCTAGTTTGTTCTTTTGTTGTGATTTCTAACAGTCAGCTGGAAAAATTCTATTCTAACGTATGAGCTGAAATAAAGTCAATAATTCACGTTTATATTCTATTTTGTGTATGTATTCAAGCTTTTATTCATTGTTTCTTAAATATGATGTTATTAATTCAATTGAAAGGAAGGTGAGTCCTTCAAAGTCATTTTAAACTGATTTATGATTTAATATAATTTAAACCAGCGATATTTAAAAACCATACAGTCCACAATTCTATTCAAAATCCCTCCAATCGCACAAAAAAGTATTATATCCTTTCATATAATAACAAGAAAATAAATAAGATAATTTTAATTATAAAGTAAACTAAAGTTATGCTAATTAAGAAACGATATGTGTTTCTAAATGTACTTGATTAACTATTTTAATTTCTGTGCGAGCAAGGTTATAAATGATCAGTGTTGCCAGATTTTGAGTTTTTTTTTTTTTTTTTTTTTAATTCAATATCCACCACTAAATTTTAATTGTAACAATTGCCTAATCACTTCGAAGATTAATCATCTATTATGTATATTATATCAAATGTCACTTCTCAAAATTATCGGTGACTATTGAATAAAAAAGTCCCCAATAAGTCTGGCAACATTGTAGATGAAATGATATCAAGTGGTTGCCTTCAAAGTGTAACACAAATTGAAATATCAGTGTAACACGAATAATTATAAAATAAAAGACTTTTTATAAACCATGTTTTTAAATTTTCTGTTGAATCATAGCTGTAGAACTACATTAGCACTTTCTTAATGCGTATAAGACTTTTAAAGTGATAATGGCGTCAGTTTTTGTGAGATGCATAATTCAACTTTTTACAATTTTTTAACGTTCACGTTTAATTAAACGAATTTATTTTTATGTCGAAAGAAAATAAACTCGTTTCTTTCTTTTTTTTTTTTTTTTTTTTTTTTTGGCAACAATTAAATTATAGCTAATAATTTAATGGCTATTTTTATAGCTATTAGGAGGTTATTATTTTCCTATTTTAATTAATTAAAAGAAAACTAATTAAAAATTCGAAAATCGGGCTTCGAAGTATTGTGATGTCACCGGGTTCTGAACTATTCTAATATTTTCAAATGCCTAGCTAGTAGGGAAGTTAGTTAAAAACCGACTGCATGATTTGTACCGGACAAACAAACAAACAAGAATCGAAGTTAATAAAAACATGGTAAAATAATGATAGGAATGGGTTTTAAATTTGGAGACTCTTATTTTTAATGATGTCTGTTCGATTTGCGCAAAAATTAATATAGGTCATAGCTCATAATTTTTTGGAATATTAATTTATTAAGAATTTTCACAATTCAAAGAGTGTTTTTTTTTTTTTCATCAAAATTGTGCAAAGAATATGTTTTTAACGCTTATTATAATACACTTTATTTTAACGCATAAAAGAAATGAAATTTGAATATAATATCTTTTCGGGAAGTTGTAAATTAATATTTGTCACATTTACTTAACATTAGAATTCCCATATTTTGACAGCTTATAACTGTTGAAAAATTGAGAGAAATATATAAACTATACCATATTCTGGACTGATATGATCCAAATAACCCACGAAAAATTTTCAAAAAAGGCTGTTACTATTGAAAAAAAAAAAAAAAAAAAAAAAAAAAAAAACTGAAATGGGTGCAAGTTTTAATATGTAGTTGACCCCTAAGTAAAATCTAAGAATATAAGTATAAAATAGTCATTATTACTAATCAATCAATACCAATCGCATATTCATACGGCGATTTGTAGAGAAATTAGTTGGGGAGTGACTTTTATTAACGACTGTTCTTCCCTTTTGTATAATTTAAATCTACTAAATTTAAAAATAAAATAAAATCGACGAATAAATTTCTAATGAAAACAGATTTTTTAACCTTCCATTTTTCATTTGCTTCCAGGCTACACTAGTGGCCGAGATGATTTACTTTCAAAGCTAGACGAATGTACCAGGTTCAAACTCAGGTAGCAAAAGTATACCAAACCATTCGGAGTTTTTCGTTAGGTATTCTGTATAAATTTAAGTTAAGAAAACCTTTTAGTAACCCCCCCCCCCCACACACACACAGACACTTCTATGGAGCGCATGTCACGCAGACCTAGATGATTTATGTAAAAAAAAAAAAAAAAAAAAAAAGCCTTAATCTACACACAAACAAATACATATTTTTCTAAAGAAAAATTAAATCTAGGATTAACAGTTGAGGAAAATCACGATGTCGTCGGAAGCACTAATAAAAACAACTAATTAGCTTTTAAGAAATTTGAACTTTAAGGAAAATCATGTAAAGTTAATTAGTAGTATTACTTATTGTTCTGGTGTATTGACACTGATGAATTTACGTCAGAATGAATTTCGAATAAAAACAGATTTTTTAAATATTTCATTTACATTTGCTTTCAAAAACCACTGATAGTCAAGATGATCTGCTGACAAAGATGTTAGACTGGAGGTACCAAGATCAAACCAAAATTGTAGTCATTCGTTCGTTTTCGTGTTTTTCTCTGAAATTCGCGTGAATAAGGATCAGGAAGATCCTTTAGTAAGACTGGTACGGAGGGCATGTCACGCAGACCTAGGTAATTTGTGGAAATAATTGGACTTTAATTTACATACAGACGCATATGTTTTTATTGCGAACGGTAAACGAACTAGCAAAATCATGAAGCATCGATGAAAAAAAAAATGAAGCTTTTAGGCAATTTAAACTTCAACGAAAATCATGTAAATTTTGTTAGTAGTACTAGTTACTGTACTGGTGTATGACACTGATTAATTTAACCAACGAAAAATTTCGAATGAAAACAATTTTTTTTTAACTTTTCATTTACATTTGCTTCCAGACAAAGCTGTGCAAAAAAACATCAGCCACAATTATGTTTGCATTAAATTAACTGGAAAAGGTTTTGAGTTTCACACACACACACACACACACACATATGAATGTGTATGTATATAGTCTTGTCATGTCACTTACATAAATCATTTTTCAACTATTTACAATTATGTTTGAAACGTATCAATTATATTATGCATTTTGTTAAGTAATCTATTGATTAATCCACTAAACACTGAAAATACTAAATTTCCTGATTATGTTATTAGATTACGTAAAATATCAAAACGAGTGACCTAAATTTATTTGAAAAGATAGAATTGTGCCCACACAATTTTATCTTCGTAAAAAATAGAATTTTTTATCAGTTGGAATTTTTTTGGTGTTTATATGCATAATATGTATATATTCCAATACATGATAATAAAATTTAGATCCTAATAGTAAATTTTCTATAAGTACTCAATAGGACAGTACGTTTACTTTTTCAGGTGTGTAAATAACTCCGAATTTTAGATGTATTCCATGCGTCCGCATTTTCAGGTGTGTGATGAATGTCCGTATTTTTACGCGTGTGACGCACGTCTGAATTTTTAGGTATGTGAAGAACATCCCCATTTTTAGGTGTGTGGCGTAGTTCGTATTTTTAGGTGTATGGCGTATGATTTTACCCGCCTAAGTTCGGACTCATTAAAATTTGTATTAATATATTTATTTCTATAATTACTTAAAATTCTATAATTACTTAAAATTACTTACTTAAAATTTATTATATTTATTTCTATAATTACTATAATTATTTAAAATGGCAAATCATTTTTTTTTTTCTAATATACATAATTAAATTAAAATAAATAAATAAAAATAAATGAATGGATCAACAAAATATTTTAAAGGATTAAAGCTGCGCATCAGTCAAATTTTTCCTTTTTCCTTCCCCATGTAATCATGTGGGAATTTTGTTGCTTGGTTTTATAAGGCTATCTCATTCAAAAATGAACTTTCTCGAATTCTGTTTACTGAATTACCCACTTTTGACCATGTCGCCTTTTAACTTAGTAAGCATTTTTTTTTTTTTTTTTTTAATAAATTAAAATATTTGTTTGATAGTTTATCCTAAGTTTACTTAATACTTATAAAATATTCAAAATTGTTTCTTCAAAAAAATTGCTCATTAAATTAAAAGGTGGTATGTTCATAAGTGTGTAATTAAAAAAAAAAAAAATCGAAAAATTTAATTTTTGAAAGCAATATAAGGGGAATGTCTTCGGTTCTAGACATACCACAATATCTTTTAACAAAAAGCAAATATGGTGGATTTGAGTACTGTCAAACATATACTGTGACAGTACGCAGTTTTTGTACTAACACCGAAGTGAATAGATGTATTTTATTAGTAAGTGCAAGCATCGAAAAAACTTTCGGTGTTCAATTGTTTCCTCTTTCTGAATTAAAATAATCTATATTAAAATCCCCCATCAACAAATAAACCAAATTAATTAAACTCAAATTTATTTATTTATTTTTATTTAACTTTAACAATGTGCGAAAAATAGTTTACTCCATGGTTTGGAATCCGATCCGCGTTTGTAATGATCGATAGATGGCGCTTTTTCAGGTTTTGTTGTTAGTAAATATAATAGCCACGTGTATTTATGAATGTTCTATTTGTGTTACTACTTAATATTCGTGCTATAACTTCTCCGCCATTACATCATGGAAAATTGATTGCTTTTGGAAAAAAAATATTTCAGTTTATTCAAAGTTCGATCGGAAGTAGATTTTTAACTGAAGCTGAACAAATATTAGTTTCAAATCATCTGATTAATTCTTTACTTCCATTTGCTGAAGCAACTGAAATTTTAAATTTGTCATTTGGACATAAATGGAAGCTTAATTCTGGATTTCTTGATTTTTGGAGTTACACTGTGGCACACAACAGTAAGTGTTTTCTTTTTTACCGGATTTATTCATTTTTATTCAATAAATATATATGAAACTAAACATCGCCAAGCAATGGCGTCTCGATGAAAGCCGAAAGCTGTGCATGTTAATTGTAATTTCACCTTAGTCCACCAGAGGGCGAGCATTTCATTACAATCGCGGATAGTCTGCGAAAAGCTTCGATTTGAAATGAAAAGGAAAAACAAAGATGAAAATAACATCAGAAGACATACACATGACGCACATAATGTAAGAAAAAGAGATAAATGAACATTTGATTTTTTTTTTTTTTTTTTTTACTTTTTTGAACGGATTGAATTTTTTTCTCGAAAGACTTTAGCTACCTGACAATTAAATAGTTAACAATCGATATTTAAATATGTAAAAAGTTATTATATCAGGTCTTTCTTATAACGTAGGATAGCGTTCATTTACATCATCTGGATGAGTACATGCAATAGACTTGTTATAGATGCTGTCAGTTTACGCAGATACTGAAATTGTAGAAATAGGTTTTAAATACTAACAATAATAACCATTATATTAATAATAACATTAATATACATTTTCATTGCAACAATACTGTTAAGTAATAACGGAATAACATCAAATAATCGGGTTTTGCAGGTTCTATTAAAAATATAGAAGACTGATTCGTAAAAATGTTTACCAACTAATAGGTTCCCAAATTAAACGGTTTCCAGACAAATGTAAATTACATCAATTTGATATTCATCAATATCAATAATCACATTTTGACTGTTTAATAATTATTTAGTGGAATGAAATATATTTAATGTTAAGCAACATCTAAAACTACTTTTGAGTTTTCAAAACAATGTTAAGGATCAATGTTCACATAAAGTTGTACATTCAAAACGTCATACTCAGTAGAAAATTTATGGAAAGCTTGTTTAATATTCTAAACGTTACTGCATTTTTTTAATTAAACAAATCTTTTTTCATTGAACAGCAACTGTTATCGTTTTGAGTTGTTTATTTCTAAGTTGCATAAAATTTTCCCGAGTGTATTTTCAGGATTTGATGTAATTGCAACTTTAATTGAGCGCAGTAACTAAACATTGAAGAGAATAATTAAACGAAAACACTATTTACGGTATTTTTATTGTCAAATGCAGCCTGTACATGAATTTTAAAACTATATAACTGAAAGAACAGCTGTATTTGAATAATAATGCAAGTATTTAAATTTTAAGTAATTATCAAATTGTGACAGAAAAATATATAGCCTGTCGTTCTACAGTCGGCAGCAAAATTATTCGAGTGCTAGCAAAATTTCCTATATAAAAAAGTACACTTAATACTGTTTTGTTAAATAAATCCTTGTCGAATCATGTTCAAAAATTCCTATTTAAAAAAAGTACACTTAATACTGTTTTGTTAAATAAATCCTTGTCGAAATCATGTTCAAAAATTCCTATTTAAAAACAGTACACTTAATACTGTTTTGTTTAATAAGTCCTTGTCGAATCACGTTCTTAGTCAGTCTAAGAACATGATTCGACAAAGATTTATTTATAATAAAGAAATATATTCCACTTATATACAGAGCCTGATTAAGGGGGAAGCACACATTATCTCCGCTTTCACCGGAATATTTTTACAATTATTTTTTACTTCATGTCATAGAAATTCCACGCTTTGACGAGGAAATATTTTTTATAAAAAATGAACGGTGTAAAACAATCCAATTTACTCACCGTTATTAGACACCAGAATTCTTTTAAAATAATTTTTAATGAGAATTTTCTGTTTATTATAGGAGAAAAGTATTTGTTAAAAAATAACGGTGTAAGTATAAATAATGTGTGCTTCCCTCTTAATCAGGCTGTGCTTATATATGCTGTTAATAATTATAAAAACAGTAATAAAACATACTTTCAGCATATCACACCATTTAAAATATCTTTATTCCGACGTTTCGGTTAATATTCAATTTTTAACCATCTTCAGGGAAATGATGTTCATAAACCATAAACGTAAATCAATTTAAGCCATTCTTGGATACTACAAATACAATTCACAAAGAAATTAATACGTGATTACATAAATTATATAAAATATATAAAAAACACTCTATATACATCTTAAAAATGAGTTAAAAACATCTAAATAAATCACAATCATGTACATTACAAGAACAATAAAACTCTTTATATAATTTATGTAATCACGTATTAATTTCTTTGTGAATTGTATTTGTAGTATCAAAGAATGGCTTAAATTGATTTTCGTTTATGGTTTATGAACATCATTTCCCTGAAGATGGTTAAAAATTGAATATTAACCGAAACGTCAGAATAAAGATATTTTAAATGGTGTGATATGCTGAAAGTATGTTTTATTACTGTTTTTATAAGGATTTATTTAACAAAAAAAAATATTAAGCGTACTGTTTTTATATAAGAATTTTTGCTAGCGCTCGAATAATTTTGCTGCCGCCTGTAATGTCATTCATTCATTATGAATATTGAAATAAATAACATTTAGATAACTGGGAAAGAATTAATCTTGCTCGTGAAACAGAAAAGTACATACGAAAACATAGCAGGATGCTGATAATTAAGGAACAAATGGCATTATAAGCTCACAAATGATTTACAGCGGGAAGGTACGTGATTTTTTTTTAAGCTTACACTATTCAGAGCTACCTTTAGAACGATTTACCTACCGAAAAGGCACCTAACGTGGTATGGAGACTAATGATGCCATAGAAATTAGGATTCTGTGAAAGAAAAATAGTTTCAAAAATTTGCCAGTAGGAGTATTTATAGTTGTAGCTTATCTAACAAAAAATTAACATAAAACGCGAATATCAAATCAAAATTCAAACTTATGGTTTAGTAGGCAACAATAGCGCCAGTAATTTGAGCTATAAAAACATGTAGATACTGCTCTGAAAAATATTTTCAGATGAAATGAGCCTGTCAAGTAAATATGCGATTCACATTCCCAGAACATGGTCATATTGAGTAGTAGAATTTCTCGAAGGGGAAGTGAATGTAATAAAGCTTAACATTTCAATGAATTTTTGTATATGTTATTATTATTATTATTATTATTTTGTAACATTTTTTAAATTGAACAGCGCCATAAATTTTCCTGTTGGCAACTGTTAATTTTTTTCAATAACTTTATTTATTTATTTATTTATTTTATTTGTTTTCCACGAAAACCTACTTCCCATGTCATAATCAAATAGGGGAGCGTGGTCCTGGTTGTAACAGTTTTTAGAAAATTAAATGTATTTTAAAATGTATTTAAGTTTTCTTGTTTATAATTCCTGTTTTCCATAGCATACATATTCATCTATCATATTCATAAAAAAAAAAAAATTGGTTATTTTGCTAATATTGGCACAAAAAATATTTTCCTGTTACAATTTGCCCAGGATTTGGGACAAATTGTAACAGATATGAAGGGAACACTAACAATAAAAACGACAATATTTCAAAATGTTTTTTGTTATCAATCATTTATTCATTTAATAAAGGCAATTAATAACTAATATTAAATTATAACCTTCTTGGTACAGGGTAGGTGCTCCAGTGATTGGCATGCTCCAGTAGTTGATATCTATCCCGAAATAATTAATAAATAAGAAAAATAAGAAAATCATATATTTTACATATAAGAATTTTAGCATTTTATGTCGAACACTGGAGCATAGGGTGCTAATAACTGGTAAAATGAATCACTAGCAGTGTCAAACACTGGAACATAGGGTGCCAATTACTGAAAAAATGAAAAACTGGCAGTGTCAATGACTGTAACAATGAGTGGGTGTCAAATAAAAATTCATAAAAAAAAAATTGTTACTATATGTATACATTTTAACATATATGTGGTTCTGAATGTCTTTCATACCATATGTACTAACTTCAGATTTCTAAAAATATTTTCTAATGACTAGAACATTGACAACATCAGAGATTGCTCTAAAAGTGTCAATCACTGGTGCACTTACCGTAGTAACAATGAATTATATCAAATGGATGAGAAAATTAAAATGAAGAGAAAATTAAATATATAACCAACATAGAAGACAATCTTAGTCAGAGTTGAAATTAATTCAAACAAATGGTATTTTGTTCCTTATCATACATTAAACGTGTGGCCATATTTTTAAAATTTTAAGCATTATACCCATTCTTCTGTTTCAGAGAAGGTTTAGTAGAGCTCGAATTCTCCGCCCTTTTTCCAGGACACTCCCACTGATGAGATTTTTTTTTTTTTTTTTTAATACCACTATTTTTATGTAATATTCTCTAATTCGTAATTAAATCGTCATTATAATTCGTGATTAAATAATCACGGTACTATAATATAAACACACAGAAAATATTTCTGTATAAATATAGTAGTGGGAAAGAAGCCAAAAAATTTTCATTTCTGGAAGTTTCCAGAAAAAGGGCGGAGACTTCGAGCTCTGGCTGTAGGCATCTCCACAAGCCACTCCTCTAATTCAGAATCTGTATCTGGAGTTAAGGGCATTTTATTTATATTTTTATTCTCTCGTTTATTTATTTAATTGTTTGTTTCTTCCTATAATCATTTCCTTTCTCTTTATGTTTGTGTTACTTTTTATTTATCTCTTCATATTATTTTTCAAATATTTTTCTTTCGGTTGATGGGTGTGTCTAACATTTGTACCTTTCTCGAAGATTTCAGCTGTAGTTAAATCTTATATATCTTGATCCTTTAAGCTCTTTTAGATTTCTTTTTACAGTTCCTCATGTTAAAAAAAATGCATGCAATAGATAATTTGCTTGTTAACATTTAAAGTAGAATGTCTTATTGCATGAATCAAAACAAAAAGAGCAAATTGTAACATATTAGAACTTGCTCCAAAATTTTGTTTCAAGTTGCCCCATCGTATAATTTTGGACATATTGTTTATTTGTAAAAAATATATATAACGATTTATACACCAAATTAAACATGTATTTTATAACTCAACACTAAGACTACATAAATAGCTATAAACACATCTTTAAAATATAAATTAACATAACTTTAATCAAAATTTACGAAATACATTTTTTCCCCACTAACTAGCTAAAATGAAGCACATGTACAGAACCTCCCATTGACCATTTTTGCAGAACACTGATTGTGCTTACCTAATAAAGCGCGTCATTAGAATTATGTTTATCGAAATGTCTAATCAAAGATGTTACAAAATATTTCGAAAATTGCATGTTATTTCCTACCCCTGTTACAACTAGCTCCTCTGCTAAGTTTATTGCCATTTCAGTAGAAAGATTGAGCAACAAGTGGCTCTGAATAACGTCAATTAAAAAAAAAAATAAACACCCTCTACATAACGAGGCCATTTCATTTAACTTATTATAAAGCAAACCGTTAAATAAATATCTTAGCAAAGGCTTTTTATTATTATTATTGTATCATACAGTTCGATAATATTTATTTCAGTATACCCTTAAAAAAAAAAACATGTAATGTTAAACACGGCTAACCAAATTTTAACTACCAAAGTTTACATGTTTTTAAAATAAAGTTTACTATTTTATAGTTTTTAATCGTACAATCAAACTAGATTTTGGTGCTGAATAATAATGAAAGTTTCTCTGTGTATTAAAAAAAAAAAAAAAATGTTACTGTCGTTGGCGTCAAATTTTTTTTTGTTAGTGACCGCCTCTTCTCTCGGAAGGCAGGGTCCTTCGCGTTATGAGAGATATCAATGCGTTCCGAATACTCCAAGGAAGACATTTCAGCTGATTAGAAATTTTATCATTTTAATTAAAGAAGTTATTAACTAAAAACGACGGATTTATGAAGGTACTCTATTTGCCACCTTGTAAAAAGTTTCTCCCAGTGACGTTGTTCTTCTGTCATGAAGTCATTTTACAGTCGTCAGCAAAAGTATCTGAGCACTAGCAATAATCCCTGTCTAAAAAAAGTATATCTAATCCTGCTTTGTTAAATAAATCCTTGTCGAATCATAATCTTAGAGTGACTAAGAACATGATTACCTCTCGAATACCTCCGTAAAAGTTTTTTTCCCCTTTTTAGATACACCTCCGCAAAAGTCATTTTTGCATACTCAGTGAGAATTGCGTTGCTTGTGACCGCTGGATAAATAAAGCGTGATATTTTTGTAGCCGATTGCGTGTGCGCACAGTTATTTCGCCGCAATTAAAGAAAAAAAAAAGGTATATACTTCATTTTAACCAATAGGTCTAACCTAGATAATTATTTCGCCATTAAATAATCAAATTTTGGTCTATTTTTAAAGTTGATTCTAAAAATACGTGAATATTTTACCGCAAATTAACAAAATTTCTGCTTTTTTTTTTGTGTATGATCTCGGAAACATGGCACACTATTGCGTTTGATTTCCGAAATGCGTAATCATTTCTCTTTTGTTTGAATGTATCGTATTTTTCATTTAGTTTATTAGAAAAATCAATGCCTATGAAAGTCACTCAAATCGTAACTCGATATTTTTTTAAAGTCACCAGTTCATTTTCTTTAGTAGCGAAGAAATTTTTTTAGGTCTAGTAATACAGTTGTCGGATAGGTTGCAATAAAATATAACGGTGCCATTAATTAAAGATGTAACCAAATTTTAACGAGCACACTTTTTACCATGTTTTTATTAACTTCTATTTTTCTTAGTTCCCCATCATACTATAGGTATGGGGAACTTAGGTAATCGTGAAAAATTTTGACCTCGGTTTTTTTACTTTTTTACACGTTTTCAGGTGTGAGGAATCCGAATATCACAACATTTGTATGGTGTCTGTTTGTAGGGTGTCTGTTAGTCCGTTAGTCCGTTAGTCCGTTAGTTTGTTAGTCTGTGTATACGATATCTCACAAACAAATAATCGCAGAGAGGTCAGATCAGTTTTAAAATATTACTATCGATACTGGCAAGAACCCTATTCATTTGCAACATTCGAATTTAAAAACTTCCTAAGTTATTAGAAATTTACGATTTTCTTAACATGGGAGAATAGGACAAAATTTCACTTAAACTTGTATTAAATGGAAACCTTTTACTGTAAAAATGTCAGACCAGTTTTAAAATATCAGTTTGGATGCCGGAATGAACATCAGTAACTATAAATATGCTACTTTGAAAATTTCTCAAGTTATTGCAAATTTACGAATTTCTTAACATGGCAGTATGGGGCAAAATTTCACATAAACGTGAATTTTGAAAGATATTTTCATCGTAAAAATGTCAGACTACTTTTGAAATATTATTTAGGACACTGGCATGAACATTAATGACTATGAATTTTCCAATATAAAAATTTCGTAAGTTATTGGAAATTTACAAATTTCTTAACACGGCAGAATAGAGCAGAATTTCACATAAACGTCAATCTTGAGAGATATTTTCATCGTAAAGATGTCAAACCACTTTCGAAATATTATTTAGGATACTGGCATGAATATCATAGACTATGATTTTTCCAATTTATAAAATTCGTAAATTATTTGGAATTTACGATTTACTTAACATGTCAGAATAAGGCAAAATTGAGCATAAGCCTCCATTTTGAGGATCATAAATACATTAGACAGCTTCAAAATTACATTTATGATATTTTTTTGAACACGATTGAATACAATTTTGAACATGATTGGAAATAGTAGCATGAAAACTAAACAACGGAATTGACCCTGTTAAAATAAATTAATAGTTTAGAATAAGATAAATATATCGAAGTGAACGGTGGATAGCCTATTAGGCGGGGATTTCATTCTGTCACTGTATCAAGCTTTGGTCAAATTCATTTCTTTTAACATGATTATAATATGTCTCACACTAGAAATTTATGAGAACATAAATTTGATGGGGAATTGAGCAGAGTCCACCTATGCCAACTAGTTTTTATTAACTTCTATTCTTGTTTGCTTGTTTGTTTGTTCGGTACAAATCTTGCAATCTATTTTTAAAAAACTTCCTTACTAGCTAGACATTTGAAACTTTCACAGTAGTTTAGAACCCGGTGACAACACAATACTTCGAAGTCAGATTTTCGAATTTTCGAATAGTTTTCTTTTAATTAATTAAAATATGAAAATAATAAGTTCCTAATAGCAATAAAAAAAAAGTCATTAAAATATTACATAATTTAATTGATGCCAAAAAAAATTTACGAGTTCAATTTCTTATGACATAAAAATAAATACATTTAATTAAACGTGAGCGTTAAAAAATTGTAAAAAGTTAAATTATGCATCTGGCAAAAAATGACGTCATTATCACTTTAAAGATTTTCTACACATTGATAAAGTGCTAATGTAGTTCGTGATGCAAATATATGTTGTTCGGAAAGGATTAATACATTATTTTTGAAACAACTTTTTTTTTTTTTAATTCTAATTTCCCGTAACTCTTTAACCAATCACATAAGAATGTCCATCTTTGGAATATCGATAATAAGCATTTTCTTGCCAAAAGTCGCTAAAAAAGTCGGCAAGGGCAAAAAATCGCCAAATTTAGCGCCAAATGCATTACTTGCCTATTGGAGCTTTTTAATGCGTTTTAAAGCGAAGATTAAGCTATTTTAACGCGAAAAAGAACTGGAAATGCAGAAAATTGACATTTTATCAACTTACTAAGCCTCTTTGAAAGAATTTATACAAAAATAAATACAATTATTTACAATTTCGTAACAATACGCATTGATAAAGTGCTAATGTAGTTAGTTCTATAGCAATGATTCAACAGAAAATTTAAAAACATGGTTTATAAAAAGTTTTTATCTTATAATTATTTAAATATTAAATTTGATCCTATTTAGGCATGTTCATTACCATAAACATGCACTAAAATAAATAAATAAATAAATAAATAAAATAATAAAAAAAAGAAGAAGAAGAACTTTAATTACCTGAAGTAACGAATTAATTAGAAACACTACAATAGTAACTTTATACATATGCAATTTGTATATAGAATTACTATTTGAATTTGTTTATATGACAAACTTGATATGTAATCCCCCATTCACGCACAACAGAATTGCTTTAATAAATGTAAAGAAAAAAAAAAAAAAAGATCTTTTTAAGTGTAATTTATGTAATGAATAAATGTATTACTTTTATAATAGATGTAGACGTTCATGTTTGATTCAATTTGTATTTTTTTTATAAACTGTCCGTTAAACTGTGTTTGTGAAAATAAATGCCTGCCTAGAAATAGTGTCGTTTTCAGAAGTTCATATATTAAGTACTGTATTTAACCCTACAAGGCTCAATTTTTTTTTTAGTGCGCGACAAAAATATATTGGTTGTAATTAGTGATCAGAAGATAGGAAAAACTTAGAAAAATAAAAATAAAACCATATTTTACGGAAAAATCAACTTTCTATTTCAGTTCCACATACGTTACACTGAGCCTTAACTATACTTTTTGATATTAAACTAGTACAATTGAATTGTTTTGGAAATAGTATTGTATATTGGACACATATACATAGAACAACACAGTATTTTTTTTCGAGTCAGAACTGTTCAGTAACTATTCTTTTTTTATTTTTGAATTCAGAGAAACGACTAACGTATCACTTTCATTCAAATTTCACACTGAGTGCACTATAACAAAAACACGAACGACATCTTTAGGTAAAGATTCGTAATACTACATTGCTAAATGTCAGTAGCTTCTATCAAGATGTCAAGAGATGTCGCTACTAATAGTTTTTAGCTGTAAGAACGATTAAAGTCGGTGTTCCACATATGGAACTGGGTGCCTTGTAGGGTTAACATACATTGCACTCTTAGGATTTAACAATCTTACATTGTAACGACATTTTTTCGTTAATTAAATAAACTTACATTTTTAAACACTCGTCTTTGACTATACACTCAAGTGTTCTTTAATTTTATCTCAGTAAATGCATGTTTACCGAGTACAGAGTATGTTTTCTAAAATTGTTTTCTAAATTATACTTCATAAACGGTATTTCTGTGTGAGAATATATGACTCGGTTTATTCAGATTTTTAAGAATTGTTTTGTGTAGACAAATAAAATTACAATACGAGTTCTTTCAAATATATATTTTGACTTAAATTTGTAAGTATTAAATTATGGTATTTATAATTTAATATTATCCTTGCAATAAAATTTAACATTTTATTCGAAGCTATAAATTAATTAAAGCACGATATAGTATCAGAATTCAATACATTAAAATAATGGAATAAAATAATTCGTTTTTCACACAAGTGTTAAATTTGTAATTCAGTTATTCAGTTGATAAATATAAGTTTCGGAAATATAGATTAATAAACTTCAAAAGACAAACTTACTTGCCCAGTTTGTTTTTTATTTAAATTCAATCATGCATAAAAAAAAGCACATATCTATATCGATGACACAAATGTATTATTCATGGTATATTTTATGGTACCAGGTACGAACAAACATAATTCAGAAAGTGTTGAACAAGACTATAATCAGAAAGATGATTTGTTTTAACACTTCTTTCTGGCACTCTATGAATATAAAACAAATCGATTAACAAGTAAAGAATTCTCTAACCTAAAAAATTATGTCAAAATTTTAAATGTAGATAGGCATCAGATAAATTTAGTCTTTCATTTTCAGAAAAGTGTTATAATAGAAATTATTATACTTGACCAGCAGGCTACGCCCGCTTCGCTGGTCACTATATTTAAATGATTTTTCAATAGAATTGAATTTCTATTTATTTTTTATATCGCATTATTAAAAAAAAAAAAACTACATTGAAATCTCTCTAAACCTTGCTTCGAGTACTTGCAGCTCTTTTTTTACCCGCACTGCGTCGAGTCCGGGTTACCACTGCCTACAGAAAGGTCTTTTCCGGGTACTTCAATTTGGGTATTTATTGATGTCAGGTAGATTTGTTATTATTTAGTAACTACGATTTCAAAGATGACTGTATCACAGCATGTATTAAATATTTAAGTTTCATTACTCAGTAGCAAATTTTTCATTACTCGCGTGAAAATATATCTTTTGTCGAAAAAAATAAACTGAAAAACTTTTCTGGCAACAATTAAATTTAAAAGGCTAATTTTAAAGCTATTATAAAGAAATTATGTTCATATTTTAATTAATTAAAAAAAAAAGATAAAACAATCTAGCAAATATAAAAAGAATCTCGAATGTTGTTCTGGAATACTTTTTTAAATATTTTGATTATTTAAAGTATTTCATCTGTTGCAAAAGAGAAACATCTATATTTTTCTTTAAAATTTACTTACTGATGAGACGATTATACTTTTATAACCTCTCTTGAAGAATAAATATTTATTTTATGATTTTTAGGGTATTAAAATATTGTTACGAAATTGTAAATAATTGTGTTTATTTTTGTATAAATTCTTTCAAAGAGGCTTAGTAAGTTGATAAAGTGCTAATTTTGTGCATTTCTAGTCGTTTTAGCGTTGAAATAGCCTTATTTTTCCCTTAAAAACGCATTAAAAAGCCCCAGTAATGCAGGAAATGGATTTGGCGCCAAATTTGGCGACTTTTTCCCACCTTGGCGATTTTTTTGGTGACCTTGGCGAAAAAATCCTTATATGGGATATACCAAATATGGAAGCTGTAAGTTGATTGGTTGACCACTTTCTAGAGTTTTCTCGAAAAATCTGGGTTCCATGGAACAGCATATGAGGAGCGCTTCCTCGCCAAGGCAGTCAGTTCAGTTCAGGTCTCAGCCAGCTTCGCTAGTGCTTGCATTGCTCTTAAGCCTCTTTGAGAGAGACTTGCTTCAAGTGTTATTGGTATACAGTTTGTACTGTGGATTTGCTGTTGACAGCTGTTGTTTAAGCTGTGTTTACTGTTTGAATTGAAGCTGATACTTGGTTTATAGACCTGCATTTTTCTGGAATTTTCTGTGAATAAATTACTGAATTTTTGTACGTTTGGCCTTTCATTCTCAGACAACTCACGAACCCCCAAGTACGCAACATTTCTGGTGTCAGAAGTGGGATTGTCTGTGAATGGTGATAACGAGGGCTATGGAGCAAGAGATGAAAAAACTTCTAGAAAGCTTAGCTACCCAGATGAATGAAATGAAAGAAGGACAAAGAGAGATGAAAGATAGCCTGAGTCAAGAGATGAAGGAAATGAAAGACACTATGGGTGAAGTTCAGGAAGAAATTAAATCTAATCAAGATGAGATGAAGAGAGAGCTTTCAACGGTGAAAGAATCAATCGAAAGTAAATTATCGGATATGGGAAGCAGAATAGATGGAATAGAAGAGAAAGTTTTGAAAATAGAAGGAAGTTTTGAAGAGAAAGCTATAAAGATAGAAGAAAATGTTATGAAGGTTGAAGAGAAAGCTATGAAGATAGAAGAAAATGTTATGAAGGTTGAAGAGAAAGCTATGAAGATAGAAGAAAATGTTATGAAGGTTGAAGAGAAAGCTATGAAGATAGAAGAAAATGTTATGAAGGTTGAAGAGAAAGCTATGAAGATAGAAGAAAATGTTATGAAGGTTGAAGAGAGTGTTACGAAAATAGAACGGAGTTTTGAGGAGAAAGTTAAAGAAAACTTTGATCAAGAGCTGAAAGGAAGGTTTTCGGAGATAGAAGGTAAACTGAAGAGAATAGAAGAAGATCTGGAGAGAAAAGTGGAAGAAAAGTTAGAATCCCTGCCCCAGGAAACTGAAAAGAAAGAGAGAAGAATCCAGAATCAGGAATTTATTAAGCTTTCCACCTACGACGGCAGTTCCTCGTGGCATGTATATAAAACGCAGTTTTCCAACGTAGCTGAAGCTAACGGCTGGGACTCTACCGCTAAGTCAGTCCACTTAGCAGCAGCATTACGAGGAGATGCAGCCGAGATACTGAGAAATGTTACTAAAGAAGAAAGGAACGACTTCGAGGCCTTGACTAGAGCACTGGAGCTACGGTTCGGGGAGAAGTGTTCTAAGGACTATAGTCGCCTCCAGCTAAAGTCCCGTTACCAGAAAACGGGCGAAAGTTTGCAAGAGCTGGCAGCGGACATTCAGAGATTGTCACACCTAGTATTCTCAGACTGTCAAGCTGACACTCGAAACGACTTAGCTCTTCAGTACTTTATCGATGCTGTTCGGGATCCAGAAATTCAAAAAGCGCTGAGACTCTCCAACATCAGAGACGTAGAATCAGCTTTAGGCTATGCACTTAGGATAGAGGCAGCCCAACAAGCCTCCCGTAAAGACCGCCATACCATAAGAGCAGTCTCATTGAATGATACGCCTGCTGATGAGAATGAAATGAAGAGAAGTTTCGCAGAGATCTTAAAGAGATTGCGCAGCCTGGAAAATAATATAGAAAAAAAGGACCGGAAGATAAAGTGCTGGGGCTGTGGAGGGGATGGTCACGTGAAGAGGAACTGCCCCGTACGACCAACTATAGGAAATCACCCGGCTTCACCATCACTGCAGGGAAACTAATAGGAGGCCATCTCGCGGGGCGGAGGTTGCCTAAAATTAAAGAGCCCCAATTTACAGTATTTCATGTTTCATCGATGAGTGGTGGCGATAATAGACTCCACGTCTATGGCCAAGTTAACAACACCACCTGCCGGATGATTCTGGACACGGGAGCCAACGTGACCATCATTAGAACGGATTTGGCTCAAAAACTAAAAGGGAAGATCATCTGGACGCCACCCTGCATTAAACTCCAGACTGTGACCGGAGACGAAATCAAAATATATGGAAAAATGAACTTGACCATCACTTTTGGAAATGCCAGTTACCATCATATGGCATATGTGGCTGACATAAGAGATCCTCTAATCATTGGAATTGATTTCCTAAGAAAATTTAACTTCAAATTGGACTTCAAGAATAATGAACTGCATTCGAGTTCGGAAGACATAGCTGTGTTCAATACTGAAAATCAAGACATTCAGCAAATTTGCCAGATAACAGCCAAGTCGGAAGTTTCCATCCCCCCACACACAGAGACAATAGTTTCAGGAACCCCTCCTACCAAGCAATTCTTCCGCTATGGACTAATTGAATATCCGAATATAGACAATAGCCCAAGAGGAGTTCTGGTAGCTTCATCTCTGGTGGATCTCTCCAAGAGTACTATTCCTGTGAGAGTCGCAAACATCAGCGATAAGGTCCGGACAGTGAAGAAGGATGAGGTGTTAGCAGCCTGCACTCCTGTAGCATGCATCAACCGCCCCACGCAATCAACTGAATCCAAGTCTTCTGAACAGTTAATAACGGAATTACTCAAGAATGCGCAGTTAGGAAAGGAACAGAGATGTGCTGCGGAGAAGCTACTCCAAGAATTTAAAGACCTTTTTTCTCGAACACCTGAAGACGTCGGGAGAACGAACATCACCCAGCACAGAATTGATACAGGAAATCATCCTCCAATCAAACAACATCCAAGAAGACTTCCATTTGCTAAACAGGAAGAGGTCACTGAACTTCTAAGTGAGATGCAGCACAATGATGTCATAGAGCCATCAACCAGTCCTTGGGCCTCTCCCATAGTATTGGTGCGGAAAAAAGATGGGTCAACAAGATTTTGCGTGGATTATCGTCGTTTGAATGACATCACGAAGAAAGACAGTTACCCTCTTCCCAGAATTGACGAAACATTAGACACACTTGCTGGCAATAAATGGTTCTCCACGTTGGATCTGAAGAGTGGTTACTGGCAAGTAGAATTGCATCCTGATGATCGTGAGAAGACTGCATTCACCACGGGACAAGGACTGTGGCAATTTAAAGTTATGCCGTTCGGATTATGTAATGCTCCTGCCACCTTTGAACGCCTGATGGAGACAGTGCTAAAAGGACTTTCCTATGAAGCCTGTCTGGTGTATTTGGATGATATTATCATTGTGGGGCGCACCTTTGAAGACCACCTACGAAACATCCGAAAGGTGCTGGAGAAACTGAGAATGGCTAACCTCAAATTGAATCCAGGCAAGTGTAACTTGTTCCGTCGTGAAGTGAGCTACCTCGGCCATATCATCTCTGCCGAAGGTGTGAGAACTGATCCTGAGAAGATCTCTGCAGTCGAGAACTGGAGTCGCCCTGAAAATGTACACCAACTACGAAGTTTCCTGGGGTTATGCACTTACTACAGGAAGTTTGTCAAGGGTTTCTCAAATATTGCCAGACCACTGCACAAGCTGACGGAAGCCAAACAGAAGTTCCTGTGGACAGATGAATGTGAAAAAGCGTTCAAGCGACTTAAAGAGGCCTTAACATCATCGCCTATTTTGACATATCCACAGCCCGACAGACAGTTCATACTTGATACAGATGCCAGCCATGAGAGTGTCGGTGCTGTTCTGTCGCAGGAAATTGATGGTCAAGAACATGTCATTGCCTATTGGAGTAAATGCCTGGCTAAACCGGAGCGAAATTACTGTACCACCAGGAAAGAGCTACTCGCCATCGTAAAAGCCATAGAACATTTCCATTATTACCTCTATGGCAGAAGATTCCTGCTCCGGACTGACCATGCATCTTTAACGTGGTTGCTCCAGTTCAAGAACCCGGAAGGACAGATTGCCAGGTGGATACAACGCCTGCAGGAATATGACTTCGAGATACGTCATCGTAAAGGGACTCTACATGGTAATGCAGATGCCTTGTCACGGAAGCCCTGCTCGGAAAGCTGCAAGTATTGCTCTAGAGCCGAACAGAAATACCTGCCGATAAATCCGGTTGCCTTCCAAGTTACTATCTCAACACCATCAGATCAAGATCCCGATCCATGGAGTGACGAAGAACTTAGAAAATCCCAGTTGGAAGATCCTGACATAAAGCCAATATTACAGCTGAAGGAGACGACCAGCAACAGACCTATCTGGCAGGACATTTCCAGATTTAGTCCCATTACGAAAAGTTATTGGGCACTTTGGGACTCTCTTCATATCAGAAACGGTGTATTATACAGAAAGTGGGAATCTGATGATGGGAAAAGCTTCAGATGGCAGATTTTATTACCAAGATAAAAAATTCCAGCTGTTTTAGAACAACTGCATAGTAGCTCTACCGGAGGCCATTTTGGGGGTAATGAAGACTCTGCAGAAAGTTCGGGAACGCTTCTATTGGTGCAAGGCAAAGGAGGATGTGGAGAAATGGTGTAAATCTTGTGACGCTTGTGCGGCACGTAAAGGCCCGCAGAAACGAAGTCGAGGAAGACTGCAACGGTATAACGTGGGAGCACCATTTGAACGGATTGCAATCGACATTTTGGGTCCTTTGCCACGGACCTCCAGTGGAAATAAATACATTCTCGTCGTGATGGGCTATTTCACCAAGTGGCCTGAGGCATATCCCATTCCCAATCAAGAGGCATGCACAGTCGCAGAAGTCCTAGTGCAGCAATGGGTGTCAAGGTACGGCACGCCCCTACAACTTCATACCGACCAAGGTAGGAACTTTACCTCTGATGTTTTCAAAGGACTGTGTGAACTACTCGGCATAGACAAAACCCGGACAACACCCTTACATCCCCAGTCGGACGGCATGGTCGAGAGGTTCAATCGTACCATTCTGAATAACCTCTCCCTTCTGGTATCAAGGAACCAGCAAGATTGGGACTTGAAGTTGCCATTGTTCCTGCTGGCTTATCGAAGTGCTGTCCATGAAACCACCGGCTATACTCCAACCCAGATGCTGTTTGGACGGGAACTTCGTCTCCCTTGTGATCTCCTGTTTGGTTGTCCACCCGATGCGCCTTCATCGCCCGAGGAGTACATCCAAGATCTCCAGGCACGATTTGAGGACGTTCACAACTTTGCTCGGGAGCGAATTCACATTGCATCGGAGAAAATGAGGACAAGGTACGATCTAAAGGCTACGCAACATGAGTTTCAGGAAGGAGAGAAGGTCTGGTTGTGGAATCCTGTTCGACGCAAAGGACTCTCTCCCAAGTTACAGTGCAACTGGGACGGACCATACACAGTCTTAAAAAGGCTGAATGATGTAGTGGTGCGGATCACTAAAACACCTTCATCAAAACCGAAGGTGGTGCACTATAATAGGCTAGCTAAGTACCACAAGTAACGGTAATATTAAAAATTAAAAATGTAAATACTGGTAAAATTTGCGCATGCGTAATGTAAATATTTGTATATAAATATTTGTACATATTTGTGAATTTTGTAAATATTTGTATATAAATATATGAACATATTTGTGAATTTTGTAAATATTTCTCACTTGATTTGTATTTCTATTTTATCGTTATATGCAACTTAGTTTTTGTGTTTTAGATTGTGTAAATTTGTTTAATTTCGCCTCTTGACCAAGGGTTGCACTGCCCGGGACGTGCAGTCCTTGGGAGGGGGGCAGTGTTACGAAATTGTAAATAATTGTGTTTATTTTTGTATAAATTCTTTCAAAGAGGCTTAGTAAGTTGATAAAGTGCTAATTTTGTGCATTTCTAGTCGTTTTAGCGTTGAAATAGCCTTATTTTTCCCTTAAAAACGCATTAAAAAGCCCCAGTAATGCAGGAAATGGATTTGGCGCCAAATTTGGATATTTTTTGGCGATTTTTTTGGCGACCTTGGCGAGAAAATCCTTATATGGGATATACCAAATATGGAAGCTGTAAGTTGATTGGTTGACCACTTTCTAGAGTTTTCTCGAAAAATCTGGGTTCCATGGAACAGCATATAAGGAGCGCTTCCTCGCCAAGGCAGTCAGTTCAGTTCAGATCTCAGCCAGCTTCGCTAGTTCTTGCATTGCTCTTAAGCCTCTTTGAGAGAGACTTGCTTCAAGTGTTATTGGTATACAGTTTGTACTGTGGATTTGCTGTTGACAGCTGTTGTTTAAGCTGTGTTTACTGTTTGAATTGAAGCTGATACTTGGTTTATAGACCTGCATTTTTCTGGAATTTTCTGTGAATAAATTACTGAATTTTTGTACGTTTGGCCTTTCATTCTCAGACAACTCACGAACCCCCAAGTACGCAACAATATTTTGATTATTTAAAGTACTTCATCTCTTGCAAAAGTGAAACATTTATATTTTTCTTTAAAATTTACTTATTGATAAAACGTTTATATTTTTTTAACTTCTCTTGAAGAATAAATATTTATTTTATGATTTTTAGGGCTCCAGTATTTTTTTTTTTCACTTACATTTTTCTTTTGTGCGTTTTAGTAACTAAATGAAAACTTAAAAAAAAAAAAAAAAAGGATCAGAATTTATTAGGATACTTTTTAGACAACAACGCACAAGACGCGTAACTATTTTCTAAAACATACACTCAAATATTTTTACGATATAAAAGTCAAAATACAGCAGTATCGCCATCTGTAGACGATGAGTGTATTAAATTATGTAATTTATACAGGAAACAATTAGACACTATGAATGTAATAATTTTTGATATTACGACTATGCAGGTAACTAATAAGCTATAAGTAACTAATCAAAATTAAGGCCAGATATTGAATTATGTATAACAAATTTATAAGTTATGACAATGCAAAAAATCCAAAGGAAATTTCAAAGGATATATATGTATATGCACAATGTGTTTCAGAAAGGACTCCCCTAGAAGCAAAATGTAGTCGGCCTTTGAACGGCCTCTTATCGACGACTGATAAACTCGTGGATGGTCAATACTCAGAATGCCATCAAGAGTGATGAATCTCATCGGGAGGTCATCTAAAATGTCTCATCGAGAATAGATGAATCCGATGGTCGGAACCCGATGAATTTTAGAAATTGATTCAATGAAAACCAGATGGAAAGATACGATTTCTATGGAGTTTTTACGTGATTAATCATTGGTTCAATATCTTTTTTCGATGCAATACTTCAAATTAAAAACTGATCTTGGATACTAATTTGAACCACATATCCGTGTTTATACTCAAATAAATTTCGAGGAGCCGATGAAAGATCAAGCAAATACAATCGATCAATGCTACTAGGGTCTCCAACTTTGAAAAGATATAACTATGAAAGTTAGAGACAGAAGAATGAAACAAGTGGTGTGTTCGATGGGCAGGTCTGGATTTTGTTACACATGGGTTTGCAGAAATAATTCCAAGACTAGCTAATAAGTGGCACAGCAAGCACATGTTTCTTTAAATAATATTCAAAAGTACAGAACGTCCATTCGTGAGTCCGTTTCATTGCTGACGCGTGTAAGAGAGCTGTATTGAATTGGTTATTACAGTAAATTGAAGACCATCATGTCCTATCCCTTGGAGCAACGTGTTTTTATTGTATAGGATTACCAACGATTAAGTCCAACTCCGACGATCACAAAGCTAAATTTTCAACAAAAATTTAATATTTAAAATGGTCCAGACCAGGAACTATTTTTTTTTTTTTCAAACTAGTTTACAATGAATTTCTGACCTGTCTGTGAAATTACCATCTGTTTCTCCTTTTTGTCTCTCACTGGTTTATAATTATGTCGTTTCAAATTTGGAGATTTTTTTCTGAAACACTCTGTAAATTCTACTCTCAGGATTTACCAATGCTACATTGCAACGATTATTTACTTTCCTTAATTAAATAAACTCCCAATCTCACATTAAACACAAACATTAGGCATTAACATTTTTCAGTGTTCTTTAATTGAATCTCAATAAATGTACATTTAACAAGCACATTGTTGTGTTTTCCCATTTTTTTTTTTTTCTGAATTATGTTTCTCAAATAGTATTCTTGTGTGAGTTTATTTAAAATATTTCTAATTTAGATTTTTATTAACTGTTTCGTGCTGAACAAAAATAATGCAATAAAACTTTAATAATGCAATAACGCTTTTACTAAAATGCAACATTCTGCCTTGAACGAGGCTAAAGCTATTCCTCCTGAATATTTAATCTTGATATGATGTATTTAGAATTTTTGTAAATGTTGTGTTTGTATGTTTGACACTGAGGAGGGCTAGTGTTCTAGCCGAAACGTCTGTCTTATGTTTTAATGTTTTTTAATTAAAATGTATTTTTAAAGTTTTAAATTTTTGTATCTTTTATCTCATTTTAAGTGTACATTGGTTTTAATGCAATAAAAGTTCTTTTAAAGAACTCTTTTGACATACATTTTAGAGTATTCAAATATAGTGAATTTTTACGGTATACATATTTATTAATTATTATGGTGCATATATTTATGTCATAATTAAGCTCAGGCTTTCACATTAATGATAACTGATTAGATGGGTTCCATCAGTTTTGCTTTATATTACTCTATTAAATTTAAATCTCTAAAATAAATTTAAATCTCTAAAATACATTACTTCATAATCTCTAAAATACATTACTTAAATCTCTAAAATAAATTTAAATCTATAATATTACTCTATTAAATTTAAATATAATATTACTCTATTAAATTTAAATGTCTAAAATAAATTTAAATCTCTAAAATAAATTTAAATTTCTAAAATACATTACTATATAATCTCTAAAATACATTACTTAAATCTCTAAAATAAATTTAAATCTCTAAAATACATTACTTTCATCCAGTGACGTATCTAAAATATTTATAAATTATCTCTCCTATTTTTCATGTTCAGTAATATTCAAAAATAGAATGCGTGAAAGGTGGTCATTTGTACGATAATTGTTTAAACTGACACTCCCTCTTCTTGATGCAGAAACGAAAAAAAAAAAAAAAAAAAAAAAACTTTTGAAATATTCACAATTAGAGGCATAATTAAAGCGATAATACTATATAATGAACAACAAAATTAAAAAATAAATAAATAAATAACTTCTAAAAATATATTGTTATCGCACAAATGAAAACACCGCGATTGTAACTTCATATGTATGCATTACGCATATAAAGCTGTTATTCAACTTTTTTACATGATATGCATGCTTAATTCATTCATATCAGAAATGTTACAATAAATGACAAAAATTCTTTTTAAATGTTACTCATGTAATAGATACATGTTCTACTTTCAGTGTATAAATAGAAGTCTGTGCATAATGAATTTGTTTTTATCAACTGCCCATTAAGTTGTATTTATGAAAATAAACGACTGCCTAGAAATAGTGCCATTTTCAGAAGTTCATACATCATGTACTGTATTTAACATAAATTCCACTCTTAAGATTTAACAACGCTACATTGTAACGACTTACTTTACTTAATTAAATAAATCCCCATTCTCATATGTTAAACACTCGCCTTTTACTATATTCAGTGTTCTTTAATTGTAACTCCCAAAATGTATGTTTAACGAGTGCAGCGTATGTTTTCCGAAATTGCTTCCTAAATCATATCTCGGAAACAGAACTCCCGCATGAGAATATATGTTTATTTAAAATAATTTCAATTAACATTTTCTATAACTGTTGTGGGTGGACGAAGTAGTACAATAGCAGTTCGTTCCAGTAAATAATTTCATTTAAATTTGCAAATATTTAAATATTGTTTTAATATTTTTATGTTATTTAAGTGGCAAATAAATTTTTTATGCGAAATAATAAAATATATTAAAAGTATGAAATAGTGTCGGAATAAAGTTCATTAAAGTAATGGAATACAGTAATTCATTTTTTTTTTTCCTTTTTCAAGTGTTAAATTTCGAATTTCATTGTATTGTTGTAAAAAATAAATTTCAGAAATGTGAAATAATAAATTTTAAGAAGTAAACCATTTCCCAGTCTAATCTATATTAAAATGTGTATTGGAAAATGCACGAATCTATATCGAGGACTGAAATGCATTATTCATGGTATATTTTATCACAACAGGTAAGAACAAACACAATTCAGAAAGTGTTGAACAAGACAGTAGTCAAGAAGATGGATTGTTTTAACATACTTTTCTGGAACTCTATGAATGTAAATCAAACCAATCAATGAATAAACAATTCTCAAAGCCTGAAAATTATGTAAAAAGTATTAAAATGTAAATTGGTATGAGATAAGTTAAATATTTTTGTTTTCTGGACAAGAATTATATAAAAGAAATTATAATATTTATTTCATTTAAATTTTTAATATCTTTTAAAAAGATAAGTCGAATGAGTTAATATGTTTTTTTGGTTGAAAGAAAATTGTGTGTCCAGACCCTATTTCAGATATTAACTTATTAAGATTATACAGATATACACATATTAAGAATTTAAACAGTCATAATTTAAATTTTACAATTTATTATTTATCTCTCAACAAATTTGTTTAAATATATTTCTTGAACACTTTATGATAAATAACCAAAATTTTATACTAGGACCTACACCTTAATGAGGCACTACCAGATTGCCCAGTGCATTGTTGGAAAACTGGTTCCACGACATTATAGAGTCTGTGCCACACTCGATCCTCCTTACCAACTCTTACCATCAGGAATCATGACTCTTGTGACCAACATTTTCTCAGTAATCTAAAGTACAACTAATATGTTTACGTGAAAATCGGAGAAGATAAAACCGACGGTTTATTTTTAGTAGAGGAACCATATTCTAAAACTGTCGAATTTCGCATTACTGTCCCCATGGACAAACCTTTTATTGCCTTTTGATGTTATATGACGTAGTGTTGCATGTCTAGAAACATATACTAATCTTCGCAGATGTCATTAGTCTCGATCTTAAATGATGTGGTTATTCTATGTTTTGATCATAGTGGGAGATGATATGTGGAATTACATATTCTCGGCACACTTTTGATATTATGGATGAAGGAACGTTAATTGAGTTTAAAATTTCAGAAATGAAATGCCCTCATGCACTTAATTCGAACTAGCATTTCCCGTTCAAATTCCGTCATTTCCAATTCTCAGGCCCTAATCAGTGCTGCCAAATTTAAGGACATTTTTACTCAATAATTACTAGTAACTTTAAGGAATGCTATCTGATATATGAGGTACAGTTAATAAGTTCGGGAACTTCATTTACTACGACAAACAATACATTTACAAAGTAATCTAAACACAATCACTTGCAAGGAAAAAAAAAATGTCCTTCCGATAATACAGTCATTTGCAAAAGTTTAAAACCAGTAGACAATTTTCAGTATTTTAACATATTGCATTATTTGCACAGATTATTGCGTCATCGCAGGTGCTGATTGCATCAGACGCTTTCTACGGCTATAAATAAAGGTGGCCGACACATTTATCGCCAGTTGTTTATTGGATTTTGTCGTAGACAGTGCTGTTGTGTAATTATTGTAATGAGTAAAAAACATTGACTTACTGTTACTAAAAGATCAGAAATACTGACCGTGCATAAAATTAGATTTTCTGAAAGTCAAATAAGTTCGAGGGTAAATGTGAGCGAGACAGCTGTGCATCAAGCTATTAGTAAATTTAGAATATCGGGGAAATTTGTGAACCTTAAGAGAAGCGGTCGCCCTAGAGAAACGAAACCAGCCATGGAAACCGATGCAGTTGTCTTTGTTGTCATCACTTCTCTGGCATTTGCAAAACACTTGGATTTTACGCGATCTTTCAGTTTTAAGAACAGGTATAAATCGCAGACAGAAAGTTCTGGGGATTACTGCGGATGTGGAAGTAGTGAAGTGTCGTGTTTTGCAAGTGCTTCCTGCACCATCAGGTATCGGTGTGCCGGGGTATTTTCATGCAGCAACATCCCCGTGTTCAAGGATCATCTATAACAGCTTCTTTCCAATTTTTAAACAAGTACGATGTAAAAAATTTCGATCTACCCATACTCTCGTCTCCATAGGTTTATTGCAGTAACCGTAATATTTCTGGGGTGTTTTTCTCTAGTTTGTAATAGAATTCGGACATTACTCGAAAATAGATATTTTGCTACATCGACGTAACAGACTGACTGTCTGCTGCCGCACCTTTTGCTTCGCACCTTATCAGTTTTGTAAAGAATCATGTGACGTCTCACGCGTGCGCAGAGAACCAGACTTGCAAATCACATCGTTATTTCGGTTCACCCACACATGAGGGTTGAATGTAGTCCCCAAACTTATTTATTGTACCGCGTACATGATATACAATTGTTCCTCGATGTGAATAGGAAAATGTTGCAATTAAAAATTAGTGGTAGATATTGAATAAAAAAGTAACTAAAATTGGCAAAACTGGCCATAATCATGTCAGAATACTTTTTATATGAATCATTTCAGTGCAAATGAAAGCTCTGGCATTTCATTGTCTATTTATATATTTTTCACGCAATGCTATGGTCCCCTGAGTATTTGTGTATTGGTAACATTTGGCACTTCAAATTACACACACACACACGCACACATATATATATTGGTTAAAAAGCATAGATGTTATTCTAAAAAGTTTTTCTTCTGTTAGAGAAATAACGTCATGCCTATTAAAATAAAAGATTATATTGTTTATTAACTAAGGTCTTATGATAACAAGATTTTCATGATGACAATGACGTAGCTCTAGTGCGACGTTAAACCCACTTACAAGGAAACATTCAAAAGGTGTCGTCTTCAAAAAATAATGAAAATAAATATATGTGATTCTACTCTTCCTAAAACACCAGAAAGTGAAAAAAATTATCGGCTGAAATGAATTACATCGACCACAAAAAATTATCAAAATTAAGCCTATTTGGCGATTTCACACTGTTAGGCGATTGATTTTGAGTACTTGGCGAAGAAGCAAAACACGGTTCTGTTCGTACACGGCAATCTCGGTGCTAGCGAACTGAACGCCTAACAGCGCTAAATCGCCAAATATGCTTAATTTTGATAATTTTTTGTGGTCGCTGTACTTCATTCCAGCCAATATTTTTTTCACTTTCTGGTGTTTTATGAAGAGTAGAATCACATATATATTTTTTTTCAATATTTTTTGAAGACGACACCTTTTGAATGTTTCCTTGTCAGCATCTCAACTTCATGATGGAAATGACGCCACATTTCAAAGAAACACAGGAATATTACACGTCATCGATATGAAATATTTGGTGAAGACTGCAATAAGTTTCTCTTTTACAATGATGATAAATGACAATGTTGTAACATAGGAATGATTTTTTTTTCAATTATTTATGGATTTTACTAGATCTTTCGTATACCCCAAGGTTAATTAAAATTTATTATTCTGTTTATGATACATTATGTTACTGATTAACTGCTTAAATAAATAAAAAGCAGTGAACTGTGTATGTTCATACAAGGTCATTTTATTTTTCGGCATGAAGTACATTTACTCACATTGTAAAATTACACAAGTAGACATGTAAAATTTTGATTTTATAATTTTGGCTGATCTTTATGTTTTTTGGTGTGCTGAAACCAAAAATGTTTTTTTCTATCACGTATAGATTTTTGTCAATACAGGATGCCTGCCTATACAATTTCTTCCATTACTTTTCCACCAATATAATTATATAGTAAGTTTTATAGTACGTTTCCATGAATTATTAATAATACATGCCTATCGTTGTAATTGTTAAGAATTAGTGCGATTTAAAACCATATCAACGAACCAACCAACCAACCAACCGATTGTTATGACGGTATATGTAAGAAATCGTGTCGATAAACACCCTGTATTGACAAAAATCTATACGTGATAGAGAAAAATGGGCTACATTTTCGGTTTCAGCTTCAGCATATCAAAAAACTTGATGATCAGCTGAAATCATCAAATCAAATTTTGTCTACTTCATTTTTGTCGGTCTGTGTTAACTTTGAAAGGTAAGCAGCTGAATAATAAAGTAAAAACAAAAGTTATTTTTTCTTTTACCCGAGAAAAGGGCTGAAAATGACTATGATTTAAAGACTTCTTTAAAAAGAGACTCATTCTTTATGTATATTTATTTCTTCATTTTCTTCATACAAAAAAGTGTTTCCGAAAAGGTGCATTTAAGCATTCACATTTTAGCAAGATAGGAGTATGTCAGACTGTCGTTAACTTAATTATGAATTTTTAACTAAAATTTTCAATCAAACATTTTCAAACATGTGAAAAATTAAAATATGTAAAAAAGACACTTTACATCTTATTGACGAATTAATATCTGCTCTAAAATCGATATATACATACATACAAGACATAAAATTAATGATCTTGAGTAAGTTAAATTCAAAAGTTGTTCTGAATTTTGACACTTAATATCGTTATTTAAAAATAAACTGTCAAGTTGTTCATTATTTAACGCTTAGAACAAGTTCCAAAGACAAAAACTTAAAAAAAAAAAGAAATCTTCATATTTACATGTTGTACAAGAATCTTTAGAAGCATTATAATATTAATTGTTTTTCAAATTTTACACAGATTATTAATTAATATGTTTTAAATAAGTAGTTTATTTTAAGTACTATGGAATAATTTAAAAGTAGCATAAAAATAGTCTTTGTAAGAGGTATATAGCAGAACTTTTCGTTATAAAGATTGTATTTTCTATCAGTTAACAAAACTGTTTTACACTAATACTAAACATAATAATAAAGTGACTTTGAAATTTCATTTCGACCTCCAAAATGTTTACAGAATCAATATTATTATTATTTTTTTTCTAATTTTGAAATAGCTATATTGAAAACTTACACACACTCGCCAATGAATTAGAAAACTTATATTAACATTTTATTTGACCTTCTTTTGTAGAATGGAACTTTTGTGCACGAGTAACAGCCCGTATTAAGGAGACCATCGACTACATAAACTTCTGGAGTGCATTTACGTTCAGAGAATGCCATGCATTGGGTACACAGACATTAAGATATGTATATTGGATGGAAGAAGGGATTACAGTGAAATGCACCTTTCTAAAATGTCCCAAACATTTTCTATTGGATTAAGATCCGGACTTTGCGGCAGCCAGGAGAGGTATTGGAAGTTAGATTGCTATTCATTGAACCAATAATGAACGATTCTGGCAGGAGGAATTATGATGACGCATTATCGTTCACGTGGTATCCGTCACCTTCGTCACCTTAAAAATGTAACATTGCAGGATGAACTTGATCTGCCAATATGTCCAGGTACTGCATGTATTTTTGTTCACCCTCAAGTAACAACAGGGCATCACTTGCACACTAGCAGAACATTCCCCACACCATGGTATCAGGTTTTGTATATTTACGCCACTAGTGAGCATTTCTAGAAACTCTAACGGGTTTCTAAATTCTTATTCATTGTATGTATATACAGAATGAGTTAGAAAAAGGAAAATTATGTTTTACAGATGAACTTTCTATCAGTAATACTGTCCGGTGAAGTGGTTCATCAAAAAATGGTTCCAAATTAGTGGCAACCAATATTTTTAGAAATTTGGTGCCTATATTTCTCCGTTTTAGTAGTATAATTTTATCAGTAAACATCACTAAAATTGGGAAATTTAGAACCAAAATAGATTATCCTGATTTGCATCATTTATTCAGTTAAACGTTGGTCTATATGTAAAATTTTAATTTGATAATAATGGCTGATTTTTACTTCTTTTTTTTTGTGTGTGTGTGTGTGTGTGTTGAAATCGAAACTGAAGCCATTTTCTTCTCTATCACGTATACATTTTTGTCACTACAGAGTGTCTACCAAAATAATGTCTTCTTTGATTCTGCCACCAATGTAGTTATATGGTAACTTTTATAGTATACTTCCATGATTAATTATAAGTAATCATGGAAACATACCGTAAAAGAAAAAAAACTATAGAAGTTGTGACGGTAGACATCTTGTATTGACAAAAATCTATATGTGATCGAGAAAAACTGGCTTCATTTTGAGTTTCAACTCACTAAAAAACATATGGACCGGCTAAAATTATCAAATCGAATTTTGCTTTTTTTTTTTTTTTTTTTTTTTTTTTTAACCTGTATTATTTTTAATAGAGTAACAATTCAGTTTATGAACAGAAATTATGTACCGTAAAACCAGGCTACTTAGACCCTGGGGAGGTTACTTGCACCGAAAATGATAAAATGAATGATATAGTTTCTGGCACTAGTTTAGTGAAATAATAGAGGTAGTTAATATCCTTATTACGAACTACGTCCATTACTTCAATAAACCAGTGCCAGAAGTAATTTTTGATTGTTTGATCGTTTTGGTTTCAAATAATCTCCCAAGATCCGAGTAACCTGGTTTCACGGTATCAAAAATATTTTTTTTTCTTCTTCATGATAAATTTTGTCTCGATGAAAACTTAGCGAGTAGTTAAAGAATTCTGTCATTTTGACGCTTCATTTTAAATGTAAA